>ONZH01028007.1:0-42670 GCA_900303285.1 Rhinella marina
GGCTTTCTCCGCGACAACTAAAAATCGGAACCATGGTGACATATAACGGAAAGAACATGGTGTCCGCGCTGTGCCAAGGAGGGCTGAGCTATGCGCCCTGCATGGCGCACGTATTTAATCTAGTTGTCAAACGTTTCCTCAAGTCTTATACCTAACTGCAAAACATTCTAAAAATGGCCAGGAAACTTCGCATGCACTTCAGCCATTCCTACAGCACCAAGCACACCCTCCTTGAGCTGCAGCGGCAGAATGGCGTCCCCCAACATAGGCTGATATGTGACGTTTCCACCCGTTGGAATTCTACTCTCCATATGTTGGACCGAACTGTACGAACAGAGAAAGGCCATAAACAATTTCTTAATGATCCAAGCGGACAGAAGTACTCCCCTGTGTAATTTTGATGTCAGACAGTGGCAGCTCATGCGTGACACCTGCCGCTTGCTCAGGCCCTTTGAGGAGGCCATGTTATTTGTCAGTCGCCAGGACTATGGTATGAACAATGTCATTCCACTGATTCATGTCCTGGAACAGATGCTGCAAAATCTTTCAGGTCAGGGGACTGGAGACGTGGAGACTGCATCTCACGTCCGGTGGGGGCTGAACTGGAGGAGGAGGACATTGGAGCACAAGCATTTAGTGGTTTTTCTACCCAAGTTACAGAAGAGGAGGAGCAGGAGCAGCCAGAGGAGGTAGAGAGAGATGAGGAAGATGAGGCAGATGACCCAGAGACATCATGGCAGTATACAGTGGAGTTGGAGGCAGGGAATCCCTCCGAGTCACTTGCGCAAATGGCTCGATGCATGCTTACTTGCTTACGTAGTGACAGCCGAGGGATGACTTCTGGTTCTCCACCCTCTTCGACCCTCGCTACCGGTCTAAAATGGGGGCCTTTTTTTCACCTGCTGAGAGGGAGGACAAACTGAACTACTATAGAGACATCCTATGTAGTCAGTTGGCTGCTGCCTATCTGCGTCATCGTCCATCCTCTCGCAGGTCTGACCGGGGGGTCCCTCAGCGCTCACGTACCGCTGGCTGTGGGGGGTGGGGGTGGGGTAGGAGCAGTACCAGCTCCATCAGTAGCAACTTGAGTCTGGAGTCACTGATGAGCAGCTTTCTTCACCCACCAAGTGCGGAAAGTACTCACCAGCAGCAGGTAGACAGGAGCAGACCCTGAACCAGCAGGTGGTGGCCTACTTGGACAGCACCCTGCCATTGAAGATCCGCTGGACTTCTGGGCAGCCAAACTGGATTTGTGGCCCCAACTGGCCAAGTTTGCACTGTAGAAGCTGTCCTGCCCAGCTAGTAGTGTGGCATCATAGCGGGTGTTCAGTGCGTCGGGGGCCATAGTTACCCCAAGGAAAACTCGCCTGTCCTTCCAAAATGTGGAAAGACTAACCTTTGTTTGGATTTCCACCCACCAACGCCTGATGCATCAGATTAGATCAGCCATGATGCGTCAACCAAACCTTGACAAATGAGACTGTGTTCTTCAGGCTACCTGCCTAAGCCACTCTTATGATGCTGCCACCCGCCTGATGCCACACATCTGCCAGCTGCTCCTTCTATCACCCAGCATCTTTACCAGTGACTGGTATTGCCACACACCTCTCCACTCTGTCACTGACCCAATATGCAGCCTTCTGATGCTGCTGCCACCTCAACAATCAGGTCTCTTCATGCTGCTACTGCTGTCACCTCCAGGCTATGTCACCATGCCACTCTGTGGCCTGATGCTGCTGCTGCCGCCTCCACACACTGTGTCCTAGCTGCCGCTACTTCCAAATTATGTCATTGTGCCACTCTATGGTATGCTGCTGCTGCTGCCTCCACGCGCTGTGTCCTAGCTGCCGCTACCTCCAAATTATGTCATTGTGCCACTCTGTAGCCTACTCATGCTGCTGCCGCTGCCTCCGCACGCTGTGTCCTAGCTGCCGCTACCTCCAAATTATCTCATTGTGCCACTCTGTCGCCTACTCATGCTGCTCCCGCCGCCCTCAAACGCTATGTCCTAGCTGCCGCTACCTCCAAATTATGTATTTGTGCCACTCTACGGTATGCTGCTGCTGCCGCCTCCACGTGCTGTGTCCAAGCTGCCGCTACCTCCAAATTATGTGATTGTGCCACTCTGTGGCCTACTCATGCTGCCGCCGCCTCCACACACTGTGTCCTAGCTTCCGCTACCTCCAAATTATGTGATTGTGCCACTCTGTGGCCTACTCATGCTGCTGCCGCCTCCACATCCTGTGTCCTAGCTGCCGCTACCTTCCAAATTATGTAATTGTGCCACTCTGTGGCCTACTCATGCTGCTGCCGCCGCCTCCCACACGCTGTGTCCTAGCTGCCGCTACCTCCAAATTATGTAATTGTGCCACTCTACGGTATGCTGCTGCTGCTGTTGCTGCTGCTGTCACCTGCACACTCTGTGTCCTAGCTGCCGCTACCTCCAAATTATGTAATTGTGCCACTCTGTGGCCTACTCATGCTGCTGTTGTCGCCTCCACATGCTGTGTCCTAGCTGCCGCTACCTCCAAATTATGTAATTGTGCCACTCTGTGGCCTACTCATGCTGCTGCTGTCGCCTCCACGACGCTGTGTCCTAGCTGCTGCCTACCTCTAAATTATGTGATTGTGCCACTCTGTGGCCTTCTCATGCTGCTGCTGCCATCTCCACACGCTGTCCTAGCTTCCGCTACCTCCAAATTATGTAATTGTGCCACTCTGTGGCCTACTCATGCTGCTGCCGCCTTCACGCGCTGTGTCCTAGCTGCCTCTACCTCCAAATTATGTAATTGTGCCACTCTGTGGCCTACTCATGCTGCTGCTGTCGCCTCCACACGCTGTGTCCTAGCTGCTGCTACCTCCAAATTATGTAATTGTGCCACTCTGTGGCCTACTCATGCTGCTGCCGCCTTCACGCGCTGTGTCCTAGCTGCCTCTACCTCCAAATTATGTAATTGTGCCACTCTGTGGCCTACTCATGCTGCCGCTACCTCCAAATTATGTAATTGTGCCACTTGTGTTGCATTTAAATTTTTATGACTGTTTCTGCCTCTCCCAGGGTATGTCACTCTGCCAGTCTGTCTCATTAAAATTAATACGACTCCTGCTGCCTCTCCCACTCTGTGGCCTTGAAATGTATTCGACTGCTGCCTCTTGCAGAAGCTGTTACTGTGCCACTCTGTGGCCTTGAAATGTATTCAACTGCTGCCTCTTGCAGATGCTGTTACTGTGACACTGTGTGGCCTTTAAATGTATTCAACTGATGCCTCTTGCAGATGCTGTTACTGTGCCACTCTGTGGCTTTGAAATGTATTCGACTGCTGCTGCTGTTACGGTGCTACTCGTTGGCCTAGTAAATTTGTCCAACTGCTGCTGCCTCTTGCAGCTGCTGTTACGGTGCAACTCGCTGGCCTAGTAAATTTGTCCGACTGCTGCTGCCTCTTGCAGCTGTTGTTACGGTGCCACTCGGTGGCCTAGTAAATTTGTCCGACTGCTGCTGCCTCTTGCAGCTGCTGTTACGGTGCCACTTGTTGACCTAGTAAAGCAGCATGTCATTCATAAATTTTTGGTACGTTCTGTAGTCCTATTCCATTATTCATAGCTCAAGTATACAGGAAACCCTGTTTGTTTTGAACACTCGAATTCTTAAAAGTAAATGATTCCGGCCCCCGAGACACTCAGCGATGAGCATGGGGGAGGCGAAAGGCAGGGGCTCCCACAGGTGGTAGCTCAGCTCCCTGCAGACCGCCAGCTCGATCTCAAGATGGAACTCCGAGCTTTCTTGGCGTACTGCGTCAATACTGACATTTTACCACAGTTGACGCAAAGCTGTAGCCTTCACTGCACCTCCTCTGTCTTACGTTCCCGTCCGCTGGCATAAACAGCCCCGATACTGATAAGAACATATACTACAGTTGATCTTAACCAAAAGGCCGAGAATTATTTGTTACGGTCTGCTCTTCAGGGTATGTCACCATGCCACTCTCCGGCCTGATGCTGCTGCCGCCACCGACTCCACATTCCGTCTCCTAGCTGCCACTATGTCAAAATTATGTAATTGTGCCACTCTGTGGCCTCCAAATTGTACTACTACTTCCACTGCTGCTGACACTTCCAGGGTCTTTCATTCTGCCACTCTGTGGCCTACTCATGCTACTGCCACCTGGCCACACTGTCGTTGTGCCACTTTATAGTCTGCTGATGCTGCTGCCACTGCCATCCCCACGCTGTCTGGGGGGGCTCTGCTTGTATAAGCGTGTAATAGAAGAGGTTCTGTCGAAATGTATATGGAATCAGTGAATTGGTGTAAAAGGCGTGCACTTTTGGTGCTCTAGTAGGATCTTGGGCCTCTGCACGATTCTTTATAGCTGGCGCTAACATTGACCTGTAAGGCTGAGTTCAGACTTGAGTTATTTGGTGAGTTTTGGCCCCTTAACTGCCCAAATACATAGACGTGTGCAGCGATTCTAAGAGTGACGCCTGTTAAGTGCGTGTCACACTGGCTCACAGTATTCTTTCACTACCACAGTAGACTCCCTATGTGTTTTACTGCAAGGCATAGTGTTCTACACCACTATCCAGGCTCTCTGCAGCTCAGAAGTAGCCGTTTTTTAACGCGATTTCGCCACGAATTTATTCGGATCTAAGCAAATCTTTTCGGAAAATTCAGCAAACCAGCCGAATCGAATTTTTGAAAAATTTGCTTTTCTCTAGTGTTAAGTTATGATTCCAGTAAAACCCCTTTAATTACAAAACTCCTGCACTTCAGCATGAAGGTTGGTGCAGGGCACAGCGGAACCTACTGTCATTAGCCCCATTAACGTTCAGATAGTAATAAAGTAGTGCAACACACAAATTGTAATAAGCTTAATCAGTGTGAGCTTTTATTGTAGCTCCGGTTAGTGGCCATGACCCAAACAAAGTAAGTACAATTTCAGTTCAGTTCAGTTCAAAATGGTTTCCTACTTTGCAGTCAGTCAAAGTTTTTAAGCTTATCAGAAAAAAATGGCTGCATGAACAAATGCATCCATCCATTTTTCTCAACATTAAGCTGAAAATTCACTTCTTATAATGCAAGGAAATCTTCTGATGCAACCTTTAGCAATTTGAGTTTTTTTCCTTCCCCAGTAAATGCTGCAATTAATTATGTATATATATATATATATATATATATATATTTATATATATATATATAAAAAAAACTTCCAACAAATTCATAATCATTCATTCTGAACATGATCCTCTGTGGAGAATCCAAAGAAATTTGAAGGAAAGATTTGCACCAGCCAGTTCTTAGATTCACCACATTTCCAAGGAAGAAATATCAATCAAGGTGTACCACAGAACTAAACCCTGTCATAAGAGCCCTCTCAGAAAGATCTGGAGAAATAGTTAGCAATGTAGGTTTATACCAAGAACACTGTAGTCATCACTAAACTACTTTGCTATATCCTTACTCCAGTAAAAAAAAAAAAACAAAAAAAAAAACTATAAAGCAATCTTTTAGAAGCTTCTGGCGGGTAACTAGGTCATACTCTTTATTGGTCACATAACATATGTGAACAACAGTCTGCCATTTTTTTCTCAATACTGTGAAAGAACAGGTACTTCTGACTCAAAGGTGGTGATTGTCTTGGTGGCACAAACATTTGGCAAAGTAGAAAGTGATGACTAAGAAGTCTATATTAATAGATTTAGTGCTGATTTTTAGTGTTGAGCGAGCACCTCTGTGCTCATATGCTTGGGTGTTCTGGCCGAGCACTAGGGGTTGCTTGAGTGCTTGGCCGAGCACCCGAGCATAATGTTAGTCAATGGGACTAAACCAGACACCCCCCGCTCGGAAGAGGGGAGGGTGTCTGGTTAATAGAAAAAGGTCAGAATCGCGACTTCTCCTCTTTTACTCCTTTCACTCGTAAAAGTATGCTAATTAACAGAATTTGTATGCATTAGCGCACAATGCGTACGCATTAGCATACAAATGCGTACGCATTAAGCATACAAATCAATATTACAGTGCGGGGAAGAGACTCGAACATTGCGCTCGAGTACACTCGGTGTTTGGCCAAACACCGAGCGTACCCGAGCGTAGCCATGCTCGGCCGAACAGCGAGTTTGGCCGAGCATGCTCGCTCAACACTACTGATTTTATCTGAAATGTAATACCAAGAAATAAAACTCAAACATTTTACATTCAGTTTCTCAATGAAGAAGGTATTGTTTAGAGGTATTGTTTAGAATTTTTAAATTAATGGACTATCGTCAGGATAAGCTATCAATATCAGAACGGCAAGGTCTGATATTCCGCACTCACACCGATCAGCTGTTGCCACATAGCTCTATCGTAAACTACATAACTCTGTCCATTGTGCCGTGGACAGAGTTGGTAACTACATAGCAGATTCCAGCCTTGACCTCCAGAGCCAGAACTGAAAAGTTGGGGTGCATGGTTTCTGACCCATATCTGCCTGACATTGATGGTCTATCCTGAGGATGTCATCAATGTCAAAATACTAGACAACCCCCTCAAGATAATGTGAAGAATGAGAGTTAAGACATTTTTGGTCACTTAATGCTAACTTACCTGCAATATTTTAGCGGAGCAATTTGTTCATCCCAGCTCAGTTACATACATATATTTTAAACCTTTAGTTATGAGCAGCTATGTCACAGTCTGTCTACGATCAAAGTTTGACTACCAGTCCAAAGGTTGCTCTCCTATGTACTAAGGCTCCTGGGTCTGGCTGACTTCCTGTAACCATTGGATTATATCAGCACCTAAAATTCCCTGGCAGCTTTCAGCTACCTCCGTACAGAGTGGTGCTGAAGATTTTCTGTCCTATTTCTGTCTTAACTAAGAGACTATGGGGGAGATTTATCAAACTGGTGTAAAGTAGAACTGGCTTAGTTTCCCATAGCAGCCAATCAGATTCCATCTCTCCTACCTCCTTTGAAAAATTAAAAGTGGAATCTGATTGCTATGGGCAACTAAGCCAGTTCTACTTTACACCAGTTTGAAAACTCTACCCCTATGCATGTAATTATATTGTAGGTGAGTATATATCAACTTACTCCCAGTAACCGTGAGAGTCTTTAATATCTATGTGTGCTGCATGCAGAATCTCCTGTGTATTCTATGAGATGGCAGCTTGTAAATGCTCACAAGGAGAAACAGATCATAAGCAGGAGGCAGAGAAGACAGACTGAAGCTGCATTTCAAAGGAATTCATTGAGACTTTATATTGTAAGTTAGGGGACCAAAGATCTATGACACTGTTTTTTCACTTGCTTCACTTACCTAGGACTTTGAGCAGAGTAAGCACAGTTTGATGAGACTTTACCCCTTCTGTATCTGTAAAGCCAAATACATAGTGGGACATATAGGCTGCATTAGGGGGACTATATCAGAGGAGAAGAATGAGCTAAGCTACTGTAGCAGACTACAAATAAATGACACATTAACAAAAACAGATATACACAAAGAATACACAAGAGTCTAATAATAAAACATAAAACCTACTAAAAGTAGTTTTTATAATATGCATTTAGCACCTAGAAGTTATAAGCTATGCTATTGCTAGGATCACATATTAGTAACAGTTTATAATGCTGAAAAAATCTGTCCATCCAGTTCAGCCTGTTAACTTGCAAGTTGACCTGCAAGCCGATCCAGATGAAGGCAAAATACCCCCTTTGAGGTAGAAGCCAAATTTCCCCACTTTAGGGGGAAAAAATTCTTTCCTGACTCCCTGGATCAATGACCCCTTTCATAGTAACACGACCCCTCTCATAGTAACAAGATCTCGGCCCAGGACATATATAACTAAATACAATTAAGGCTACAGACAGTTATACATTCATGTACGTCATTCCACTTCCACAATCAGCAGATATTAACAGGGAGCTTGACTATACATGTATTCAAACTTCTTGTATACAGTACCTACAGAAATGATAAAAGCATATGATTTATGCTATTCAATCCAATCTATGACCATGGCTTTTATATAGGCTATCAAAAGGAATTCCCAGGGCTTCCAATTGACAGTACCAATTTTTAGAAAAGGTGGCTATTAAAGATGAGCGAATCATCCAAAATTCGCTTCGGCGAATAATCAACACATTTTTTACAAGATTTGTTCTTAATACGAATTTATTTGGTCAAATTTGCTTTAAAAAATAATTGTTGTTTTGCGAACATTCCTACACAAATTACGAACATACATTCAGTTTTGTTAAAAGTACGCAATACGTAAGCATTAGTGTACAAAGTGTGTACGAATCCTTAGCGCACTATCGACTCTCAATTGCACGAGGCTAGGCCGCGGCGTACAGTCTTTAGAGGCAGTCCATATGAGGTAGAAAAGTAAGGTGCTAGCTATCCGGCTAAGTGCATAATTTACTAAAAAACACTGTACAATAAGTGCATAATAGGACACATTGCAGTACCTGAAAAAGAATACACACAATGGGCTAAAGTGCTTGAACATTGCTGAACCTGTAAAAACATTATTGCTTAAATACAGCAAAGACAATTATGCAAACATTTTAGTGCAATTTCACATTTTCAAGCATAATAGGCTCAGATATACGTTTGAGTCTTTCCTCGTGGCTGCTTGGCATGATAAAACACTGGAACACAGTCCAAAATTCAATTATAATCCACGTGAGGTAATTTTGTAATCCTCTTTGCAAAGGGGGCTCCCAAATAGCCTGAGAAGGGGGGGAATAGGCGCGCTTAGGCGCAACTGGGAATTTTTTGCAGAATCGGGGGGGGGGGGAGTCCTGACAAGCCATATCCATGTGGGTGAGAGTCAAACAGGGGGCAATACAAACAGGTGCAGTCCATGGTGCGGCTCCCATAGGTCCTCCTGAGGTGTCCTTTAAATCACTCAGCCAGTAGAAGGGTTCCTCAGATGAGAGACCTGAAGTCCTCCTCGCTTGAACTACTACTGAATGAGATCAGAGGATGCTCCTGCCTCCGGTAGGGCAAGCTGGCTGCCGTGGTGGAACTCCACTGCCCTCTTCTTCCAGAAGTCAGACTTGACCGGGTCCGGGTGGTGGTCATGGTGGTGAGTGCTGCAGCCACTTGCGCCTTTACTTTTCCGGATTCTCCTGCTGGGACAGCAGGGGTAAGGACTTCTGGATGCAGTGGTTGAGGCAAGGTTGCACCCAGGGAAGAAGCCCCAGCTCCCCTGGCTGCTGCTGGCTTCATTTTCCAGGGTAGTTGGTACTGGTGGATCACCGTAGACTGGAACATAAACGATGAAGTCAGCTGACCCAGCTGAAAGGACTGTGATGGTGGTGGCACTGGCAGGCCAGGGTTCAGAGGCTCTGGCTGGGGCTTCTCCCTGAAACGGAGGGTGCTATCTGGTGACTCCTGAAGGCAGCGCACCCGTACTTTGCCTGGTGTTTCCTCCGGCCAAACTTCAGGTGATGTAGGGACCAGGGACTTAGATAATACGGTAACCCCGGTAGCAAAGGGGCCTTTCAGGGATGCCATGGGGGTGTATTCCACCTGATGCCCCACGTACAGGCTGTGACAAGGTTGGGGCTGGTACGGCCGTTTCACTGACTTGCGGCCCACAAAGTACTCCTTGCCATCCTCATCATCCGCCAGGAAGCCAGAGCCTCACTCCACAGAAAACCACAGGACGGTTCCCTTTCGCCGCTCCAGTGTAGGATCTCCTGGCCTTGAATTGTCCAATACTTGGATGACCCAGTCCTACACTGCTTTCTTGTAGTCCCATAGGGTCTGGGCGTGGGCCGTCACTGATGCTGGCACAATCGAATTCTGCCGAATGGAAGGTGTTGTTGTTGTTGTTGTTCTCCTCCTGGGCGGCGAAGTGGACACTGCAGTCGCCTCCGCCGCACCAGCTGCTCCAGTCGGCAAGGTGAATATCGACTCAGGAGCTGGTGAGACTCTCTTGCACAGTTGTGACACTCTGATCTCTGGAGCGAGCGGTGGTTCGGGGTACTCGTTCACAAAGACCATTTCCCCCCACTTTGGTCGCAGTTCTTTCGCCATGCTGTTTGCTGTGGATCTTGTTCACCACTGGCTTGAACTGGAGAGGAGGGCTTAGTAATGAGGGAGGAGTCTTCACTCCCTACACGTGCAAATAGTTAGTTCCTGGTGAGCCGGGCTGTTTTTTCCCATTTCTGAGGGGGGCGTATCTTTACTTTCCCGCTCTTGAGGGGGCGTATTGTCATTTTCCCGCTTCGGGGGGCCGGAGGAGGGGGCAAGAAGAATGCGTATGTTGCATACGTTGCGTACGTAGCGTGCGCAGCGTTAGCGTTCAAAATTTTAAGAACATTTACAAACAATACGAAGTGAATCTGACAAAATCCGGATTCGCTTCGGAGTAAGAAAAATGGAGTATTCGATACGAATCTATGAATAAATAAATTAGCCATAGAATGCAACAGAATCAAGTTGTTAAAGGGGTTATCCAAGATTCAGATATTGATAATCTATATTGAGGATAGGTCATCGATACCAGATTGGTGGGAGTCTGACACCTGGGATATCACCGTTGTTGCTGTTTGAAGAGACTATATCGCTCACCTCTGACGTTGTATTCATCAGTCATGTGGCCTAGATGCAACTCCTTCCCTTTCAAGTGAAT
Organism: Rhinella marina; assembly: GCA_900303285.1. NCBI lineage: Eukaryota > Metazoa > Chordata > Amphibia > Anura > Bufonidae > Rhinella > Rhinella marina. The sequence goes on from ONZH01028007.1 coordinate 10,623, forward strand.
AGGGATGAGCTGTGATACCAGCCATGTACAATGGACAGCACTGTGCTTGGTAAACTGTGAGGTGGCCGTGGGCCTTCTGTGAGCACCGCACCCTCCTCAAACAGCTGATTAGTGGGGTCCCAAGTGTTGAACCCGCGCTCATCTGATATTGATGAGCTATCCTGAGGATAGGTCATCAGCATCTGAATCTTGGAAAAACCCATTTAAGTAAAAATTGTAAAAAATCTGCAAATAACTAATAAACTATATACCATAAAATCAACTAAAACTGCAAATCTACAGCAACCCTCAAAATTCTATAAAAGAACTTTAAACAAACAAAACAAGGGTTTTTTTTTTCCTGTTCCTTATACAGAGGCAACATGTTCCAGAGCTCTACACATTGTCATCAGTTACTGTCACCAATGGGGCTTGTTTTTTCATATTTGTGTAGACTTCCTTCTGGTATTCTAGTTTCCTCCAGTGTTCCAAAGACATACTGATTGGCTTTCAATGAAGCTGACCCTAGTGCATCTGAGATATAAACATTAGATATTAACAATTGCAAATCGTAGAATGCATTTTCTTCAGCTATTTAGTGAATGCTGTAACAAAAAGTTAAAATGTATATAGTAATTATGAAAATGTATATTTTACTTTCTTCATAGATGATGCATCTAGTAAGATCAAATGTATAGGTCTGCACCTTGAACATATAAAATTGTTTATGGGCTGTGCCCGGTCGTGCAGTTCAGTCCTTTTCAGGTGAACCATACCAAGCTGCCATATAAGTCAAACTCTGTATGAGAGTCCAGCTATGTCTAGCCTCAAACAATCTCCTTACTTAATCAAAATGGGATAACATGCTTGTTACCAGTGACTTTGATTAATATTCTGATATATGGTTATATTTAATATCGTGAGTTATTATTTCTACTTTACACCCAAATTCACTCCACCCTGGAATGTCCATGTACATTATTCTTATACAGTATGGCATAGTAAACTGCGAACATAAGCCGATTAGATTAGATCTCTGAGTTTGGAGATCTTAGTAAGACTATGAAAGCATTGACCTGAAGCTACTACATTTACACTACAGTATTTGTAATACATATGCACATGAAATTTGTGATGTTCAAGTTCCAACTAACTTTAACAAATGGTAAAAAAAAAGTGTACAAAATGTTCATAACATGTATTTTACACTTAAATGATATTTCTTGAATTTTCATTTCCCCACGTGTGTGATTTAATCCTCATGAATTACTCTAGTAAGTGCTACTCCATATCTGTTGCTTTATCTTCATGCGGGTGACATCATCCAAGGTTCTGTCTTGCACAATCTAGTTCTCTATGTAACATTAGACCAGAAGCAACACATCTCATAAACTACAGTCAGACACTAACCCTTCCTACCTCAACCTTCAGTCCCATGATCTCATGCAGTGCAGGAAATCTGTTTATTTAATGCAGCAAAACTAATTGCCTGAAGAAGCCAACATTTCAGTGAAATGATAGAAAAGGTCAGTGTTATAGAAATAAGATATACTTTTTGGGCATCATTTCAAATTATTTAAATTGTGAAATTTGCGGCTAGCTTCAATAACATGGCCTTGCACTGACAATATGAAATATGACCTACATTTCTAACATTAGGAAAATAGATACTACATTGAACTTATTTGTAATTACAAACTTGAACAAGACATCGTGCTGAATACAGGAGGGAATGAGATGCCAAGAATGCAGTTTATCAGCGTAAACCTATCATTCTCACTAAGAAGCACCTTTAAAACGTTAAATACAAGTTTACTTCAATATGAGTAATTTGAATATAAATGCCATATTACATGTTCAAATATAGGTAGAATACTACTTTTTAGTTGCATTGCTATATATAGAGTAGAACCTATTCATAAGCGATTGTGAAACCTTATATTATTCGGTAGGAATGTTAAAACTAAAATCTAGAAGTAAAAATGGAAACAGGCAACTCATCTAGAAGAAGGGGATGGACCTAATAATTTTGCTAATGTGATATATTTTATAGTATACCATCCATGCATTTAAGTTATTGACTTAAGTAGGCATGTTGAGATATTAGCAACACATATGTGATGGAGTCATGTATGTAAACCCTATGTAAAGGGGTGAACTGACCATTCTGGCAAAAGAACAGTGTCCAAAGGACTATGAATAGAAGTAATCCACAGTTCCTTGATCAGTTAGAATACTGCTCAATTTTAGGGTACATCTGTATTAAAAAAAATGTTAAAAGGTTTGTATGACCCCTACCTCAAAATTAACTAGAGGCCAGAAGGTGTTTATAATAAGGAAAAAAGACACCTCTCTTCCCAGCAGCTTTATTTAGGATGATGGTAATTTCCCTGCTGCTTAACACTTCTGGTCCACAGGGGATCGGAAGAAGTGGGGACAGGATCATTAGTGCTTGAACAGATCTGCTTGGAGGAGGGAAGTGTCTTTTTTTTATTGTAAACATATGACGGGGTCAGACAACCGCTTTAAACCAATGTGTAACATAACTGTAGTAGTTGTCAGGGGGCCCTATGTCTGTCACTACTGATTCCCACAGTCCCCACTCCCTTCCGAACATCTCAACACTACTCTATCTCGAAAATGTTAGCCTTTTTCTACTATTTTTGGGTAATCAGGGCATTACACAGCAATTTGACCGATCTGTGTAAATAAACCCTAAAGGTTTGTTCATATGCAGCAGATTTTTTGCACAGATTTCTGCAACTGAAAATTACAGTAAATATTAATGAAATTGGTGCTGCATGTACATGGACTTCTGCATACCCCATTTATATGAACAGAATAGTGATGATCGAGCACCCGAGTATAATGGAAGTCAATGGGAGAAGACCAGGCACCCCCTGCTCGGATGAGGGGAGGGTGTCTGGTCCATAGGGAAAGAAAAAGGTGGAAACACCACAGAAATGGTTAGGGAACAGCATGGGGAGGATGTCTGGATGCATCTTGGACACCAAAGTCGCTGCTATTAAAGATGATGGCCGACTATTACAGATTTTACAGGAAATATTGTTAGGAAACATAGATTTACTTGTACGTTAAGCGCAAGTGCTGCCAAAAATTACACGGATGAGGCACTCCCATACAACAGGTATATCATGTAAAGGACGGCCTCATTCACATTGTGGTATAATTGTGGGACTCCGACACTCATAAAGCCTATGCACTAAGGGAAAAGGCTGCCAAAAATTACAAGGATCAGGCACTCCAATACACCCTTTATTACACATAAAGTAGGGCATCAGACACACCCATGAAAAATTATCATTGATGGCCTGCTGCTGACACTCAAAAACAATAGGGGTGACATTCTGCTGCTGCGCAGACCGTCCAAAAAAATTTAAGAGTGACACTCTGCTGCCGAGCTGACCGAAAAAAAAAAATTAAGGGACACATGCTGCTTCCACCACACCGCTATGAGTCGCTGATGATTGTTTCTTTTTTCGCTATCCACCGTGGGAGGCAGGGGCCCCTCCAGCGGCATGTGCCACGTCGGCCGTTCCACTCTCGCTCCCCGCGGTAATTCCAGGTCCAATAGCGTTTATCTAAGTTGCTGCACTTACAAAGCTCGAAGTTTGATCTTGGGGTCGAGTTTGCTGTCTGAAGGGAGGTGAGCTACCACCTGTTGGAGACCCTGCCTCTCGGTGCCTCCCCGATGCTGTTCGTTTAGTGTCCCGGGGGCCGGAATCGTTTACTTAAAAAATTTGAGTGTTCAAACCAGGCCAGGTCGACTCAATACTTGAGCTCTGAATAATGGAATAGGACTCCATGCTGCTGCCACCACACTTTATCAAACTGTCCCAAATTTAAGGTTGACACGCTGATGCCGAGCAGACCATCCAAAAAAATGATATTCTTGATGAGACATTCTACTGAAGAGCAGACCGTTAAAAATATTTAAGTGTGACACGCTAATGCCGAGCTGACCGTCCAAAAAATTTAAGGGTGACACTCTGCTGTCGAGCTGACCGACAAAAAAATGTAAGGGAGACATGCCGTTTAGCTGAATGTCTGAAACATTAGAAGTGACATGTAGCAGAGCTGAACGTGTAAAACATTATAGTTGAGTGCCTGCTGGTGAGCTGACAGGCCCAAAAACTATGTTGCAGGCCCAGCTGGTGAGCTAAGCATGTAAAACATTATGGTTGAGTGCCTGCTGGTGAGCTGACAGGCCAAAAAATTATGTTGCAGGCCCAGCTGGTGAGCTGACTGGCTAAAAAATTTGGGTGCAGGCCCAGCTGATGGACTTTGAGGGCAGCCTAATATGCTGTTTCATATGATGGAGGAAGAGGACGAGAAGAGGAAGGGGTACATGATAATACAGTGTATTCAATACACCCTAAAAGCCAGATTTCTTCATGTTAAGCCGCTTTCCTCTGGTGGAGTGGAGAAGTCAGGGGCAATCCAGGCCTTGTTCATTTTGATAAGCGTCAACCTGTCAGCATTGTCAGTTGACAGGCGGATGCGCTTATTGGTAATTATGCCCCCAGCGGCACTAAATACCCGCTTAGACAAAACGCTGGCGGCAGGGCAGGCCAGCAACTCCAAGGCGTAGAGCGCCAGTTCGTGCCACGTGTCCAGCTTAGACACCCAATAATTATACGGCACAGAGGGATCGCTGAGGACGTTGACACGGTCAGCTACGTACTCCTTTACCATCTTCCCAAATTTTTCCCTCTTTGTCACACTAGGCCGCTCATCAGGGTGAGGCTGCTGGCGGGGTGTCATAAAACTGTCCCAGACCTTGGAGAGTGTCACCTTGACTTTGTTGCAACTGCTGTGTGTTCCCCCTGTCTCCCCTCCTCGGGTGGCCAAGGAACTACGTACTCTGCCGCCAGCGTTGTCATATGGAAATTTGTGGAGCAATTTTTCGACAAGGGCTTTCTGGTATTGCACCATTTTACTTGTCCTCTCCACCACAGGAATGAGAGATGGGAAGTTCTCTTTGTAGCGGGGGTCGAGAAGGGTGAACAACTAATAATCCGTGTTGCCTAATATGTGTATCTGAGGGTCACAGGAAAGGCAGCATAGCATGAAGTCAGCCATGTGTGCCAGAATCCCAACAGACAAGGCTTCGCTCTTCCCACCAGGAGCATGACTCTCAATATCCTCCTCGTCCTCTTCCTCTTTAGCCCATCTACGCCGAAGAGATGGTTTAAAGGTGGTATGCCTACCCTGTGTAGCAGTGGCAACCGTCTCCTCCTCCAATTGGCGCTGAGAAGACGAATCGAGGGTGCTCTGGCTATCACCCTGTGTAGGGTCTTCCCCCATTTCCACCTCTTCCACACGCAGAGCATCGGCCTTTATTGTGAGCAGCGAGCTTTTTAGTAGACACAGAAGTGGGATGGTTACGCTGATAATGGCATTATCGCCGCTCACCATCTGTGTAGATTCATCAAAATTGCGTAACACCTCACAGAGGTAAGACATCAATGCCCACTTGTCGCTTATGAAGAGTGGAAGCTGACTATAAAGGCGCCGACCGTGTTGTAGCTGGTATTCTACTACTGCTCTCTGCTGCTGACAAAGCCTGCTCAACATGTGTAAGGTGGAATTCCATCGCATACTCAGGTGGCACAGCAGTTGGAGAGCCAGCAACCGCAAGCGCTGCTGCAGGCTTGCCAGGCCGGCTGAAGCTGTCAGTGACTTGTGGAAATGGGCACACAGGCGACGCATATTCACCAGTAGCTCAGACAAATTGGGGTAGATTTTCAGAAACCGCTGAACCATTAAGTTGAATACATGGGCCAGGAATGGTATGTGTGGGAGGTTGGCCAGCTCCAAAGCCTCTACAAAGTTGCGGCTGTTATCGGATACAACCATGCCTGGCTGTAGGTTGACAGGCGAGAGCCTCAGCTCAGCCTGTTCCCTTATGCCATGCCACAGGTCTGCGGCGGTGTGCTGTTTGTCACCCAGGCAAATAAGCTTCAGCACAGCCTGTTGCCGCTTACTGACTGCTGTGCTACACTGCTTCCAACTACTGACAGAAGTCTGAGTGGTGCTGCAAGATGGCAATTCTGCATGGGAAGAAGTGGTGGAGGAGGTGGAGGAAGAGAAGGAGGGGTTGCAGCCGTTATTATAGGTGGCAGCGGAAATCCGTATGGAAGTAGGGCCCGCAATCCTCGGCATGGGTAGCACCTGGGCCACCTCAGGGGACGACTTGCTCCCAGCCTCCACAACGTTCACCCAGTGTGCCGTCAGGGAAATGTAGTGTCCTTGGCCACAAGCGCTTATCCATGTGTCAGTTGTTTAGTGGACCTTGCCAGTAACTGCGTTGGTCAGGGCCCGGTTTATGTTACACATGCTGGTGTAAGGCACGGATGGCACACCTGGAAAAATAGTGGCGGCTGGGGACTGCATAACGAGGGACAGCCGCTGCTATCAGGCTGCGAAAGGCCTCGGTGTCTACCAGCCTAAACTGCAACATTTCCAGGGCCAGCAACTTGGAAAGTTGTGCGTTTAATGCTATGGCCTGTGGGTAGGTGGCAGGGTATTTGCGCTTGCGTTCAAATTACTGCAGTAAGGACATTTGAATGCTGCGCTGGGACATTGAAGTGGATGTGCTGGCTGATGTTTCCTGCGAAGGTCCAGGTGCAGGGCGGGAGGCATCTGGGCCTGCGTCTTGGACAGCACGTAACAGAGGGGAAGAGGAGGCAGTGGTGTGACCTGCAGACACAAATCGTGGACCCAGGCGTTAGGCCCACCTTTTAGGGTGCTTTGCTGACATGTGTTGGATCATGCTGGTGGTGGTCAGGTTGCTGGTGTTTACGCCCCTGCTCATCTTGGTACGGCACAGGTTACAAATTACAATCCGTTTATCGTCAGCACTTTCCTCAAAAAAACGCCAGACCGCGGAATACCTAACCCTGGGCAAGGGAGCTGGCCGCAAGGGGCTGCTCCGGGGAACAGTTGCGGGCCTGGTTGTCATGGCCTGACTTCTCCTTTTTTCCACCCCACTGCCTCTTCCAGCCTGTTGCGCTGCTGCGGATCCCTTCCCCTCTGTACTGCTGTCCTCGCTCGGCTTGCCACCTTCGCAGGTTGGGTCAGCTATTTGGTCATCCACCACCTCCTCTTCCACATCCTCACTCTGCTCCTCCTCCTGACATGGTGAACTAACAAGAACCTGACTGAACTGCGTCTCATCCTCATCTACAACCTCTTGAGACACTAATTGCCCTTGACATATTGGCAACTGTGTCTCATCATCATCATCCACCTCGGGAGAAAATACTTGTCGTTCCCTACCGTCATCTTCTTCAGACTGTGTTTGCTCAATAGGTTGGGAATCAGGGCACAATATCTCCTCATGTTCTACTTCAAGCGGCCTTGGCGAGAGGCCAAAGCCAAGGGACGGTGATGAAAAAAGCTCCTCGGAATATCCCAATGTGGTATCTCTTTTGCCCAGACTCTGCATGGTGGGAAGAAGGAGGATCAGGGTGAGGATGTGGTTGCCCAGACTCTTAGCTACTGAGACTGGACTTTGTGGAAGAGGGGGTGGTGCTGAACCGACTGGAAGCATTATCAGCTGAAATCCAACCGACTACCTGCTCGCACTGGTGTGGTGACAAGAGTTGTGTCTTGCGCCTCCCTGCAAACTGTGACATGAAGCTATGAGTTTTGGATCACTTTGTTTCTTGGGCTCTGCCTGCAGGCACAGTTTAACCGCGCCCAGAGCCATGGCCTCTGCATTCACCATCAGCAGCACGCCCACTTCCCGTCCCTTAGTGCTTGCCTTGCGCATATTGTATAGTATATATGCAACTTGGTCACAACTATAGTACTGCAGATTTTTATTAACTGTATGATCAGAAAATTTTAAACGAATGTCCAATATTCTGAATGCGCTAACGTTATAGAGCAGCAGCAAATGAGGAACTGCGGCCTAAATGAACGGTATTAAATACAGATGTCAGCTACAAAGTCTTTTGAACGGTTGTAATACGCTGTGCACCTAGCGTTACTGACAGGGCACACCTGGGTTTTTTTGCCACCCAAAAAAATAAAAAAAAGACGTATTTCACAATGGACTTTGGTCTTTTTGGAACAGCGACAATCTTTCTACCTACCCAAATACTATCCCTATTGTTTAATTCCATCCTAGGAAAATTGAACTGCAGCAGCAAATGAGGAACTGCGGCCTAAATTAACGGAATTAAATACGGATGTCAGCTACAGAGTCTTTTGAACGGTTGTAATACGCTGTGCATCTATCGTTGCTGACAGGGCACACTTGGGGTTTTTTTGCCACCCAAAAAAAAAAAATATATGTATTTCACAATGGCCTTTAGAAATTCTATCAATACGCAAATGTTATACAGCAAGACGCAAAAGGAGTACTGCAGGCTTAACAGCAGAAATTATAGCAAAAGTATGTCAGGTATATAGTATACAGAGAGTATCCTACAGCATGCAGCAGCAGCACATGTGGCATTAATGGTAGGCCACCTAGTGCTATTTTCACCACCTTTAAATTCCTCAAATATCAGTAAATAAATGTTTGTGCCAGATATAATAGCTCTTTAAAGGGCTTTTGGGTCTTTTCTGAGCGATTTCTATCCCTGCCTAACGTGCTTCTCTCCCTACAGTGTATGTCCCTCCTTGCTGCAGCAGTGTTTGTGGCGTTAATGGCAGGCCGCCTAGTGCTATTTTCAACACCCTCAAAGTCTTCAAATATAACAAAAAAAAAATTTGTGCCAGATATAATAGCCCTTAAAAGGGCTTTTGGGTCTTTTCTGCCCGTTTTCTATCCCTGCCTAGCGTGCTTCTCTCCCTACACTCTCTGCCCTCCTTGCTGCAACTCTCCCTGTCTAACACTGGCTGGGTCACATGTCACCGGGTGCTTTATAGCACCCAATGACGTGTTCCCGGCCAGCCAATCAGTGTAATTCCTCTTGAACAGTAAAATTCAAGAGGAAATCCCATTAAAGTCTATGGGAGACCCGAATATTTTTGCAGGGGCCAAAGGTTCTGCACAGTCAAGTTTGCCCCAACATGTGAAAACCTCAGAAAAAGATGGAAACACCTTGGAAATGGATAGGAAACACCAGGGGCAGCATGTAGGGATGCCTCTGAGGCTCCCTAATTGCACCATTTTTTCTAAATCTGGCCAATAGTCTGGTGATGACCCCAAGGCAATTTTCAGGGACACGGTAATGGTGACCCACTTAAAAATGCTGCCTGACAACCTGGCGGTGAACCCCTGATTGTCTGTCTTTCAATAAGATTGCAGTGTAAAGCATGGTGGTGAGCCTCAGTATGACTTTTTGGATGGAGATTGCATGTGGTCACGTACTCCCTGGAACCCCATAGTCACCCCTTCTCTGATGTGCTACCCCAGAACATTCTCTGCCCCAATTCGCAAGACCTTTTGCAGTTTCAGTGTGCTGACAGTGGGGATTTACCAGTGTTGACTGAGGAGGTGGTGGACAATGGCGAGACACAGGTGTCAGGGGGTGAGGTAGTTGAAAGTAGTGTTGCACGATATATCGAAAACTCGGTATGGTTTCGGTACCTAGTGCGGTTACCGAAGCTCGATACCGAGTTTTCTTGCCTTCCGATACATAGAACATGGCGCGCGCATCACTTTAATGCGGTTGCCATGTTCTAATATCTGCCGCGCTGCCAGGGCCGGATTATAATTGGAGCACCTGGAGCTACTGCTCCAGGCCCCCGCTCCAATGATTTCATGGGGGGCCCCGCGCCCCCCTCACACCTCAGATCGGCCCACCCAGCAACTTTTAAAAAAAGCATACTTACCTGTTCTGGCCGCCGCTGTCCTCAGGTTCCGCGCTCCACTGAGTTCCCTGCCGGCGAACACTATGACCTGCTGACCTGAGGTCTGATGGGGCACAAGACGCTGACCTGAGGTCTGATGGGGGCACAAGACGCTGACCTGAGGTCTGATGGGGGCACAAGACGCTGACCTGAGGTCTGATGGGAGCACAAGACGCTGACCTGAGGTCTGATGGGGGCACAAGACGCTGACCTGAGGTCTGATGGAGGCACCAAGATGCTGACCTGAGGTCTGATGGGGGCACAAGACGCTGACCTGAGGACTGATGGGGGCACAAGACGCTGACCTGAGGTCTAATGGGGGCACAAGATGCTGACCTGAGGTCTGATGGGGGCACAAGACGCTGACCTGAGGTCTGATGGGGGCACAAGACGCTGACCTGAGGTCTGATGGAGGCACAAGACGCTGACCTGCGCTCTGATGGGGCAACATTGTGTTTGATCTGAGGTCTGATGGGGGCACAAGACGCTGATCTGAGGTCTGATGGGGGCACAAGACGCTGACCTGAGGTCTGATGGGGGAACAAGATGCTGATTTGAGGTCTGATGGGGGCACAATGTGTTGATCTGAGGTTTATTATCCCTGTACAGTGACATCACTGTGTGTATTATCCCTGGACTTTGACATCACTGTGTTTATTATCCCTGTACTGTGACATCACTGTGTTTATTATCCCTGTACGGTGACATCACTGTGTTTATTATCTCTGTACGGTGACATCACTGTGTTTATTATCCTGTACAGTGACATCACTGTGTGTATTATCCCAGTACTGTGACATCACTGTGTTTATTATCCCTGTACTGTGACATCACTGTGTTTATTATCTCTGTACAGTGACATCACTGTGTTTATTATCTCTGTACTGTGACATCACTGTGTTTATTATCCCTGTACGTTGACATCACTGTGTTTATTATCTCTGTACGGTGACATCACTGTGTTTATTATCCCTGTACGGTGACATCACTGTGTTTATTATCCCTGTACAGTGACATCGCTGTGTTTATTATGTCTGTACAGTGACATCGCTGTGTTTATTATCCCTGTACAGTAACATCACTGTGTTTATTATCCCTGTACAGTGACATCGCTGTGTGTATTATCCCAGTGCAGGAAGAGATAAGTGGTCTGTGTTTGTGTGTTTGTTTTCTATTTTTCAGGGTCGTGAATGCAGAGGACTACGTCGGATTCGGTGGGCTACGTCGGACCAGCTTTTTTTTTTTTTTAAATAAAATTGTTAAACAGGGGTCTGGGGGAGTGTTTATTTCAATAAAATGTTTTATACTTGTGTGTGTGTATTTTTTTTTACAATACTACAGTTTTAGAAATTATCAGACCTCAGGTAGGCGTCTTGTGCCCCTATCAGACCTCAGGTCGGCATCTCGTGCCCCCATCAGACCTCAGGTCGGCGTCTCGTGCCCCCATCAGACCTCAGGTCGGCGTCTCGTGCCCCCCCATCAGACCTCAGGTCGGCGTCTCGTGCCCCATCAGACCTCAGGTCGGCGTCTCGTGCCCCCATCAGACCTCAGGTCGGCGTCTCGTGCCCCCATCAGACCTCAGGTCAGCGTCTCGTGCCCCCATCAGACCTCAGGTCGGCGTCTCGTGCCCCCATCAGACCTCAGGTCGGCGTCTCGTGCCCCCATCAGACCTCAGGTTGGTGTCTCGTGGGCCAGTCCGACAGTGTGCAGGTCCCTACCTTATGTAAATTTAGGTCACATGTCACTGCCAGCCAATCACTGCTGGGGAGGTATAGGGGCTGTTACATCACAGCAGGCATTCCCACAGGCTTCCCTTTGATGCTGATTGGCTGAGAAAAAGGGGCCTTTCAAACTTGCAGTGACGCACGAATAATCACGAATCCGCGCTGCCTCGGGATGCCGAGCCGAGCCGAAGCGGGCAATATTCGTGCGAATCACAAATATTGCCGCTTCGATTCGCTCATCACTAACTAGGATCAGTCATCATAAATGGTCTATTGCTTAGTGCAGCCATTAGTAGCACTCAGATATACACATGTATCTCAAGATTATGTGCCATGTGTTCTGTACAGTGTTCTCATGTAGTATGTATATAGCAGTATTAAGTAACTATATTTCAGTACGAATAGTGGAGGAGCCAAGGTCAAAGATCTACTAAGGGATCCAAAGAACCTCAGTTAATTACCAGGCTTCCCTCTCTCTTTACAATTTTGTATAGCATTTGCTTTATGACTATTGGGGAACAATACAGTGGTCCCTCAAGTTACAATATTAATTGGTTCCAGGACAACCATTGTATGTTGAAACCATTGTAAGTTGAGTAATCTTTTCCAAAGCCCCAAAATGTAAACCAAGATAAGAGAAAATTAAGATTTAAGAAAAAAAAGCAGATAACTAAGACAGATAAAACAAGTCCTTCCATATAACAGCCAGGAATAGCTGCTAACTAGTACTAGCTATTTTTTCCTGAGAAGTAGCCTTGACCCAACTTACGATGGGTCAGAAAAGACCATTGTATGTTGAAAATATTGTATCCGGAGGCCATTGTATCTTGAAGGATCACTGTATATGGAGTGTACTCCTTAATGTAATGGAAATTACTTACTACCAAGGGCTTGTATTTATGACTGACTAAACATGACCTACTCACACTGATTTATTCTTAAAGTTCACAACCTAATGCCTTATTCACACGTCAGTGTTTTGGTCAATGATTTCCATCAGTGATTGTGAGCCAAAACCAGGATTGGAGCCTCCACAGACATAAGGTATAAGGGAAAGATCTGCACCTGTTCTGTGTTTAGAGCCGCACCTGGTTTTGGCTCACAATCATCGATGGAAATCACTGACTAAAACACTGTTGTGCGAATGAGGCATAATAGAGGGTTTTTTTTAACTATAAATTCATCAGAGATCTCATTGTAATTTCTTTAAGAGGGCATAATTGTTGAAACAATTTAATGGTTTTCTGTCTATAGTTCTCCTAGACTTACCTTTGGTATAATGCTGGTTCTCAGACTGGAGTAATGTTGGCAATTGTCTAGTCATCTGGTACCCATCCTTCTAGTAAGAGGTTACATACTAATGTTATTAGAGCAAGAATTTCATGTGCAATTTTTCTGAGATGCCTTGTTGAATATCATCTAGAATAGGTGATTTGCTAATGGTTTTCATGTTAGAGCTTACATATGTTATTACTTGGTTCTCCTAAGTTGTTACTGGGAAATTGATGCTTAAACATACAGAATATCTCTAGCTAGACAATCAATTGGATATAAAGTACAATGAAGTTGAATCAGTAAGCAGTGTGTACTACAACTCAAAATATGAAACCCTGCAATCCACCATCAGTTACTCAGCGGTGCACCTAGCCTTTCTGCTGCCTGAGGCGAAAACTGAACCGGCGCCGCCACCCCCTCCCCCCAATGCTAATTTCTTAACCTAACCCCTTCTTTCCAGCCCTACTGTTAAAGGCATACTCGGAAAACATTACATACAGTGCTAAAGAACATACGGGGTAATACAGCACAACATACCTCTTACCTCCAGTGATGACTCTTCTGATGTAGATGTTCTTTTTCCCCATCTTCTCCATTCAGACCAGACCACCATGATAATTTCTTTCAGCCATCTATTGTCTGTGCAAAGTTTGACAAACATACGTCTTAGTTTCCTACTTTTCCATCATCCTCCCTACCTTCTGAACCCCCATCCTGCCACCTCTAATACTGTGCCCACTGTGCTTCCCAATACTATACTGCAGAAACAGTACCCCTGAAAATACTAGCACCACAAAGATAGTTCCTTCTAGTAATTATTGGCACACGGAGCCCTAAAAAATAACTGTGCCCAGCAAATAGTGTCCCTGAAACTTAGTGAGATAAACATAAACATAGTGTCCTCCAAAAATAATTGTGCTAAGCTGATACTGTGCCAGGGTGCCTCCTAATGTAAAAGTCCCACCAATAGTAATAATTCTCTTTCAGAGTGCACTACATATGTGGTAACAGTGCACTCAGTAGTACTAATATCCCTCATTTTGCCCCTAGAAGTAATGATGGCCCCATAGTGACCCCAGTAGTAATAATTCTCTCTATAATATGCCTGTACAAAAAAATAGCCCCTTATAATGTTTGCTAGTAAAACTATTCCCCCATGCAATGTGTGCAAAATATTGATGCCCCACCCCATTGTTGCCCAACACCATGCTGCCAAATAAAAATAATAAACTCAAATACTTACCACCATTCTGATGTCAGTGATGCAGTGCAAGACACAGTCTGTGCCCTGAGCTATATGCAGCCTGGCTCAGGGAGCGGGATAATGATAAAACCAGGCTCTGATAGGCTTTAGCCCTAGTTCCTGTAGATTATTAGAGGAAACTGTGGACCATGGACATCGCTCCCATGCTCCGACACAGCATTCAACTGTATTGCTGTCCTGAGTACAGCGATGCAGTTGAATATGTAGAGATTAGTGTTTCCACGTTAGAAGCGCTCATTGATTATGGCCCTTCTTTGTCCCCCTCTTGCCCCTACCTGGTGCCTCCTGAGCCAATCACCTCATCTCGCCTCATTGGCAGTGCACCCCTGCAGTTACTGCAGTTATAATGTTTGGCTGTGATAATTTGTTGTAAACTATCTAAAGGGTGGCTTAACAGCTTAGATGAATGTTGCCCTTACATGCTAATTTTGACAGACTAGTATTTTACTCTGAGTATCTGGATAAGATATTCAAATTAGCTTTTCTAAGCCTATCTGATGCCAGCAGAGGTAATATGTACTAATTTTCATATGTCACATTTTTTGCTTTATAAGTCACACCAGATTATAAGATGTATCTAGGTTTAAGAGGAGGAAAATCTGAAAAAGTATCCCCAATCTTCATCAGACCCCCAAATTAGACTCCCAATCTTCATCAGACCTCAGAGCAGATCCCTATATCAGACCCCACATCAGACCTCAGATCAGAACCCCTTGTCAGGCCTCAAATCAAACCCCCAGATCAGACTCCCATGTCAGACCTCAGTTCAGACCCCCATATCATACCTCAGATCAGTCTAAAATTAACTACATGGACTTACCTCTCCAGGCGACGCAGCCACGCTACACATCCAGCTACTCTTCCTTCACTCACTTCTCCCTGTTCTTTTCCAGGCCAACGCTGCACTGTGACCTGACATCATATAGCTTCAGGTCATAGCGTGTGCACTATGTCCTGATGCTCTATGCAGTCTGGACCGTGCAGAGCATGCCCAGAGAAGACTAGGGAGCATTGAGTACAGCCAGCACTAGTAGAGATACACTCACTCCCAGCACCTCCTGCATACTAATTAGCACTTTCATAATGAAAGTGCTCCCTAGTATTCTCTTTATAAGATGCTCTGTCATTTTCCCTCACTTTTGGAGGAAAAAGTGCATGTTATAAAGCAAAAAAATACAATATTTTTTCCAGAAACTCCTCATGCATACTCTGCGTCCTCCATAACAAGAAATTTTACCCCAACCAAGGACTCCAAGGCAATAAAGTTTCTTTGCTCATTTCTGTAAAAGGGTAGTTACCCAGAAAGAGCTGGATTCCTTGTATGAGACAGTTTTCTTTCCTTTAGGAAAGGAGACTAGCTTGTAGGTCCCTTTTCAAGAGAAGCATTAAGTTGGGTTGCAAGTAGGGATGAGCGAACTTTTGAAAAGTTTGGTTCGCTTCGCTTCGGCGAACTTTCATGAAGTTCGGATTCGTACGAACCGAACCTAAAACGAACCTTGCTATAACGGCTGAATAATTGCTGCTACAATAATGGGAGTCTGATATAGTTTTGTTTACTTGCAGTTGCTATTACAATGAAAAAAGTGGAAAAAATCCAAGTGACTTCAACAACGGCGACCCAAAATATACTCATATTTGAGAATTTACACTAATGCGTACGCTAATGCGAACATTCCCGCACAAATAACGAACATACAGTGTAGCGTTGTCAAAGGTACGCTACTTAACTGAATGAATATGTACGCATTAGCGTACGCATACAATGCGTCTGCGAACATTCCTACTCAAGTAACGAACATACAGTCTAGCGTTGTCAAAAGTACGCTACTTAACTGAATATGTACGCATTAGCGTACTCATACACTGCGTCTGCGAACATTCCTACTCAAGTAACGAACATACAGTCTAGCGTTGTCAAAGGTACGCTACTTAACTGAATATGTACGCATTAGCGTACTCATACACTGCGTCTACGAACATTCCTACTCAAGTAACGAACATACAGTCTAGCGTTGTCAAAGGTACGCTACTTAACTGAATATGTACGCATTAGCGTACTCATACACTGCGTCTACGAACATTCCTACTCAAGTAACGAACATACAGTCTAGCGTTGTCAAAGGTCCGCTACTTAACTGAATATGTACGCATTAGCGTACGCATACACTGCGTCTGCGAACATTCCTACTCAAGTAACAAACATACAGTCTAGCGTTGTCAAAGGTACACTACTTAATAATGTACACTAATGCGTACGCTAATGCGCATAAATTCATAAAATGCGTGTACACATTAGTGAACATTCTCAAATATGCGTATATTTAGGGTATGGAATATGGCATATTCCATACCCTAAATATACGCATATTTGAGAATGTTCGCTAATGTGTACGCATTTTATGAATTCATACGCATTAGCGTACGCATTAGCGTACATTCTCAAATATGCGTATATTTTGCGTCGCCGTTATTTTAACCAGATTCGTTACGAACTTTCTCGAAATTCGGTTCGGTGACGAACCGAACTTTTGGGAAAGTTCGTAACGAATCTGGTTCGTTGCGGTTCGGTTCGCTCATCCCTAGTTGCAAGCACAACAATAGATAAAATTCTCATTATAAAAACACACTGATTGTACGTTTTGAGGCTACCACTAGGTAAAATCTTATTCTGAAAAAGCACTGATTCATTGGTTTGAGGCTACTAACAAAAACTTAGTGCAAAACAAAAATAGGGGAAAATTGATCTATGATTTAGAAGCTAATATATTGCTGAGAAATCCAGAACAACATACTCGGGTCTCTCAAAAATTCAGCAAATCAAATCAAATGAATTTTGAGATATATGCTAATTTTGGAATGACATGTTGAAAATGAGTCATGTCCAAGAGGTCCTAAGTCCTACTGTAAAATGGATTGCCTCTGCAGAGGTCTTTCTGAAGTTTCAGCAAATATTGCGAGACTTACTTTGACTAGCTTCTGTCATGTGTTTTGTTTATTTGCATAAATCACTGTATTAAAATATTAAGCCGAACTTGGCTTTGTGTCTCAGTTTCGTAGGCACAGAACTCAGCCTTGTCTTCAACTAGTTGATTGGTGGGGGTGTAGGGTTTCGGAACCTCTGCCAATCTGAGGATAGGTCATCAATAATAAAATCCTGGAAAACCCCTTTAAGGATGTTTGTTGCCCATCCTCCTGAACTTTAGACCTCATGGAAATGCAAAAATAAATTGACGACTAGTTGTTACCATGTCATTTGCCAATTTGGTGTGTTCCTACTCTGAACACATCACTGATTGGATATGGACACACCCTATCGAAAAAGCAAATGCTAATACCTCGTTGTCAATGTATTTGTAGATTTTCAGAAGGAATAACAAAAGGACAGAGTTTTAACAAAACATGTGCTGGAATTTGGCACTTTATGGTTATTTAATGTCATTATTAAAATAGGAATGACAGGAGATATGATAGCATCTCTTTAATGCTTCCTAGGTATCATATGGCCTTATTTTATGGTTGTATTGCAATACCTTCATCATTTGTGGTTTTCATGAGCCAAACTAAAATCACTAAAATGTGGCCATAACAGCTGTAATATAATGATTTAGGTGAACTTAATGTATGCTGTACCTAGATAACACATGAGTGTAAAATATTCTTACAAGAGCATGTGGAGAGGACAATATTTTAAAATTCAAAGTAAGAAAAAGCCTAAATCCTAGTAAATATAAACTCTTTACAAGCACTGAAAATAAACTATACTGGCATAAGGTGTTTTTGTACAATGTAGATTCTTTGTCCTGTGTACATTTGTCAAACTTGAAATAATATAAAGAAGTGAAGCTGAAGCCAAAACAGTTGATTTCCAGGGAAGTGCTACAAAGTAGAGACATTTATTTATTTAGTGGTGTGCGATGAAATTCCTTACACAGCCTGTCTTATCTGTGTACTATATGCTGACCATTTTAAATAAATACCTCAGCCACATTTCTTTCCTCTTATTTCACTGCATCTCACTGCAATATACCACTGATCCCATGAAATACACTAACTGAAAAAAAAATTTAAATATAATAATAATAAAAAACAATGCACCAAGAAGGAGTTGTTGAAATCGAATTAATCTTTGTACGTGTAAATGTGATCATGATAAATGTAAATGGTTACAATATTAAAGCAGATGGATAAGTTTATTGGGAAAACTGTACTATTGAAAGGAGGGTATATTAGCCTGTAGGGCTGTCTCTAGCCTGAATACAAGATGAGATATGGTTGGGCATGGAGGCATACAGGTTCTGTATGGTAACCAGTGGCACATTTGCCCACAGATGTTGCAGCTAGGCATGTAGATCCTGCATACTCGTAGGTTGCCGAAACTGGTGTCCCAGCTGGTCCCATATATGTTTGATTGGCGATAAGTCTGGCAACCAATTGGACCTAGGAAGTCTTGCAATCTCAGACATTCTTGGCAAACCATTGCTGTGAGTGGTGTGCATTATCCTGCTGAAAAATGACAGTTGGAATAACTGCCATGAGGGGCACCTTATGTTGCCGCAGGATGTCCTGCACATATTACTGAGCTGTCAATATTCATCTTATTACTACTAGGGGTGACTGATTTTTATATGCAATGGCTCCCCAGATCATCACACCAGGAGTTCGGGAAGTGTGCCACTCCACAGCAAAGGCAAAATTTCTCTGTACTCCCAAACAGAACTCAGATTTCTTGCTAAAGTCAATAGGGTTCCAGTCCACATCTGTTCAGGTTTCTCTTTCACTAGACCACTGCAAACGAAGGTGATGGTTGCTGGCTGTCAATTGCAGGACACGTAATGGGTGCATGAAATTTCCATTGCTAAGTTACTGTAAATGGTCTGGCCATAGATAGGAGTGGGCAATTAAGGGGCCACCTATGTCTGGATGATAGACAGTGAAACTGTGGGAGCTGCTCATGCTTGTCGGTTTATCAAATAGTCTTCTCTACTGTCTGCTGGACCAGATGGGAACCTGTTTATGTATGTGCGTTCCCTCATATATTCACTGCTCCCAACACCTCCTAACAGCTAGGTTAGAACAACATAGATGACGACCAATTCATCAAATCAACCATCCTGCCTCTTTTTTTTAAAGTATTTTTATTAAGTTTTTACATATATATAAAGTACACAAAAACTGAAAAAACAAATGACAATAAAAGAAATAAAGACATGCAGTCTTTTGATGTGAATTCAATTCCTCGAAGAAACTTACTTTAAAGGTCAAAGAACCTTACACAGAGCATACAATATTTCCTTGTATACCCATAGATCCATCCAGCATGCTCACATTGTATCTAAATCGTCTGAGTCCTGAGTCTCCGGGCCAGTGGCTGTTCCCCTCACCCAGTTTCCAGACTATGCAATTGAGATCTTAAGTTTGCCCAAGGAACCCTTGAGATCTGCTTGACAGTACCATTCAGTGTACCGTAAAGGAGATCATAAGTTCTGGTACATCTAAACAGGAATAATGGGTTTCAATAAAAGATTTCCACTCATCAAAAAACTTTCCTGCTTGTTTTTCTTTATGTGATACTGCATCAATACAGTCAATCTGAAATAGTATTTTTTTAGTTGTGCCATAACATAAGATCTATTGGGGAGGGGTTTAACTACTGCTACCAGAGATCATAAGTTCTGGTCCGAGGTAGCAGAATCCATAAAGAAATTCTTAGATAACCTGAACCGGAACCTTGTATGCCAAACTTGAAAACACAAGTTTGCTCATCCCTAATGTCAACGAAAGAGATGAGTAATTCTTTGAAAAAGCACAAGCACATTATTGAAATGTGAATTTCCAGTATTTAAAGGGGGTTTCCAGTCTTGAAAACCCACTTTCATACACCCCATTAGAGAATTCTGAGGTTATACCACTGGGGTCCACCATTTAAGAAACTTGTATCTTGGCTAGAGTGGTGAATCTTAAGTTTGCCCAAGGAACCCTTGAGATCTGCTTGACAGTACCATTCAGTGTACCGTAAAGGAGATCATAAGTTCTGGTACATCTAAACAGGAATAATGGGTTTCAATAAAAGATTTCCACTCATCAAAAAACTTTCCTGCTTGTTTTTCTTTATGTGATACTGCATCAATACAGTCAATCTGAAATAGTATTTTTTTAGTTGTGCCATAACATAAGATCTATCGGGGAGGGGTTTAACTATTTATGCAACAAACTGAGAGTATGATATTTGTCCTTGAATGTCATCCCCCTCGAGCAGTCTTGGTTGGTGAAAAAGTACAGGAGTACATGGCAGTTGTAGTTGCCAATACTGTATGATGTAGTTGGAAATATCTTGCCAATAAGATTGCTTAGTCGTACAGATTCATATATACAATGCCAGCGTCAGACTGGGATGCCTAGGGCCCACCAGTAAAATTTATTCTGGGGCCCACTGCACAGATGCATGCAAATATGACCTGCTTACACAGCAGCAGACAGCAGCAGGACGCTGCAAGATGATTGATTATGGGTGGTCCCTTCAAGAAGACCGATGCCTAGAAGTCATCTCAGCCACCTGATGCATCTATAATAATAATCTGGGTGGTTTGTTAAATAATGTATCCAGTTTTTTTATGAAAATAGGCTGGTTGAGATGCTGTCCACTGTATATCTTTGTGCCATGTGTCACTTGTAAAGGGGATGGGGAATAGGGCCCCACCTTGCTCAGGAGCTGAACCGGGGGATTCACCTGTGCCCCTGTGGGTCTGTCTGAACCTGTACAATGCCATAAATCAGTTAAAGGTGTTTTATACTTAGGACAAGTAGTTATTCTATCTGGGAAGGCCAGGGATGGAAAAATGTACCCATAAATTGTGGAGTACATAGATCGATTTTCCCTGACACGGTAGTAAAATAAAATCATATGAAGAGGCCATCTTGCTTGAAGATGCCACGCAACATCTTGTGCGCTGTGGTGTATGATGTCATCACACGCCAGGCGGGATTTCGTGCTGGACTTCCAAGCAAAATGAGGTATGAATTATTTATTTATTTATTTTTTTGTTGTTGTTGATCGACCCCTAAAAGGCCTTAATATTTATCTCAGGTACTGCGATCAGCAATGAACCTGGCATCTGAGGGTTTCAATGATGGGTGCATTGCAATCACCGTTCCCTGTAATTGCAACCATTATATACAAACAAATCTGGTTTGTGACAAAGTAATTCATCACATAGCAAATTTTTTTGTAAAATTCTGCGAAGCAGCCGAATTGAATTTTTGAGAACGTCACTGATCTGTAGTCATATGGCTTGTCTGAGAGGATTATATTAGATAATGTGACCACTGATAACTGGAACGAATTCAAGCACAATCACTGAGTAGGGTTGCAAAACACATTCAGTTTAGTTAGATTCCAGGTAATACAATAATTATGTTATGCAGCAAGAATGACATTATTCTCTAAGTGTTTTAGTTTTAAGAACAACCTATATATAAACTGTAAACCTTGATGATTTAGTGTAGTTCCATACAATGAACAGACTCTCTCATTAAGTATCGCCCATTCTAAGCACTTGAAGTGCAGAGGCATCTTTTGCAGTAGCCCGGTATTTCTCCTATTTTCATGGCATACTTGAAATTACACAGCTATCATTCCTATCAGATTGCTGGCAGTGACTTTGGCACCAAAGAGACTCAACAACAGATTTTAGCACATAATGACCTCACATAAAATAGCAACTCATATGTGGCTAACCTCATGGGAATGGACATTGAGAAATTTGAAGGTCAGTGTCTTTATAAAACAAACCAGTAGCTAAGAAAAAAGTCAGGCATGCTGCTTGTGTTTGCAATGGTACAGACCTGGCATGTGTTTCTTTGAGGTGGGTACAATAAAAGAAAACATAGATCATTAAACACCATTTATATTCATGTTTAATACACCATTGTGTGATAAGAAGAAGTACTATTTTCTGTGCAAAACAAAAATGTATTCCATTTACAAAATTAACAGCAAACTTTTATTTTAGGCTCTGCCTCAAACATACCCCAGAGTGTCATTAACACATGTCACATGTAACATGTCAACTAGAGTTGGCTAGAGTTGAACGAACTTTTGTTTTCAAATTTGGCATACAAGGTTCGGGTAATCTAAGAATTCTGTTAAGTATTCCGCTACCACAGATCATAAGTTCTGGTCCGAGGTAGCAGAATCCATAAGGAAATTCTTAGATAACCTGAACCGGAACCTTGTATGCCAAACTTGAAAACACAAGTTTGCTCATCCCTAATGTCAACGAAAGAGATGAGTAATTCTTTGAAAAAGCACAAGCACATTATTGAAATGTGAATTTCCAGTATTTAAAGGGGGTTTCCAGTCTTGAAAACCCACTTTCATACACCCCATTAGAGAATTCTGAGGTTATACCACTGGGGTCCACCATTTAAGAAACTTGTATCTTGGCTAGAGTGGTGAATCTTAAGTTTGCCCAAGGAACCCTTGAGATCTGCTTGACAGTACCATTCAGTGTACCGTAAAGGAGATCATAAGTTCTGGTACATCTAAACAGGAATAATGGGTTTCAATAAAAGATTTCCACTCATCAAAAAACTTTCCTGCTTGTTTTTCTTTATGTGATACTGCATCAATACAGTCAATCTGAAATAGTATTTTTTAGTTGTGTCATAACATAAGATCTATCGGGGAGGGTTTAACTATTTATGCAACAAACTGAGAGTATGATATTTGTCCTTGAATGTATCCCCTCGAGCAGTCTTGGTTGGTGAAAAAGTACAGGAGTACATGGCAGTTGTAGTTGCCAATACTGCATGATGTAGTTGGAAATATCTTGCCAATAAGATTGGTTAGTCGTACCAGATTCATATATACAATGCCAGCGTCAGACTGGGATGCCTAGGGCCCACCAGTAAAATTTATTCTGGGGCCACTGCACAGATGCATGCAAATATGACCTGCTTACACAGCAGCAGACAGCAGCAGGATGCTGCAAGATGATTGATTATGGGTGGGTCCCTTCAAGAAGACCGATGCCTAGAAGTCATCTCAGCCACCTGATGCATCTATAATAATAATAATCTGGGTGGTTTGTTAAATATGTATCCAGTTTTTTTATGAAAATAGGCTGGTTGAGATGCTGTCCACTGTATATCTTTGTGCTATGTGTCACTTGTAAAGGGGATGGGGAATAGGGCCCCACCTTGCTCAGGAGCTGAACCGGGGGATTCACCTGTGCCCCTGTGGGTCTGTCTGAACCTGTACAATGCCATAAATCAGTTAAAGGTGTTTTATACTTAGGACAAGTAGTTATTCTATCTGGGAAGGCCAGGGATGGAAAAATGTACCCATAAATTGTGGAGTACATAGAGTACATAGTACAAGTTTGCTCATCCCTAATGTCAACGAAAGAGATGAGTAATTATTTGAAAAAGCACAAGCACATTATTGAAATGTGAATTTCCAGTATTTAAAGGGGGTTTCCAGTCCCACTTTCATACACCCCATTAGAGAATTCTGAGGTTATTCCACTGGGGTCCACCATTTAAGAAACTTGTATCTTGGCTAGAGTGGTGAATGGTTAAAAAGAGCATCTCTTGTTAAGGGGGACCTTTTCTGCCCTGTTATAATTATATTTTTTCCCATATGGTGGAGCATCAGAAAAATGTAATGCTTACTGCCAGGTTTACTGACAGATTACAGCTGATCACTTGGAGGCCAAGCAAAGAGATCATTTGTGATCTCATTTTCAAGGGACCCTTCTAACAAGGAGGGATTGATCAAAATGAAAATCCCTTTTAAAGTAAATGGAAGCCAAATGATAATTCACTCTGGCCTGAGAACAATAGGATCATATACAATATGGTGAAATCCAACATGCAGAACCATTTTGTCTCTGACAACCACCACTATTGGTGGGTTCCAGCAATTGCTCGAAACAGCTGATCAGTGAGGGTGCCCAGTGTTGGAATTCACCAAACTGATAATGATGACTTATCCTGAGGATAGGTCACCAGTATCTAAGTCCCGGAAAATGCCTTTAAGCTGCCCTAATGATGCAGATCTGAAAAAGAAAAAAAAAACACTGAATAAAATAAGAAAGTAAAGAGTATTATGTAAAGGTGCCAGACACTATATTAGGAAATTAGAGCATGTCTTGCTCGCTCTTAATTGCGTTCTTGTTATACTGTATGCACCCAAAGACCCATTTCTACAGACATTGCTAATGACATTGTGAGCCACACTGGAAAAAAATAACTGGACAGAGGTCCTCTGATGAACCTAAATGAGCTCTCTATAATAGTGGCAAACACCCCCATAGTTGCTAATTGTATGTTTTGTTGGGTATTTTTCCAGAAATTACCACAATTATCCTCTAACAAGACATCCACTGTTGTCTTTTTGTTGCTTTGATTCTAATTTGCTCTCTTTCCCAATATAAGTCAGCATAAATAGTTGGAACAATGACATCAACAGTTGTAGATAGCTCAGTAGTATTGTTTAAGAAATGGCAAGGATGAAAAACATGACAAATCTTTAGTGTCATTCTGAAGGTTTGGTACAGTAGTTCCAGGGAAATTCAGAAAAAAATAAAGCTTCCCTTTACTTTCACACTGAACAAAGATTTCCATTGTGGTTTTGTGTTAATTACTGTCAGTTCGAGGTGGACATAAACAAAGCTCATTACAAAGGGTGGAGTGTGTGAATGTAGGGAAAATAGATTGTAAGCCACAAGTACATATTAGAAAAAATAGTGTTCAAGGGGTTGTCTCACTTTAGCAAATGTCAATAATCATGTAGACAAAGTTAAAGGGGTTGGCCACCCTAAGTATCAAAAATCCAAAGTTCCCCCAGACAATAGCCAACACTATGAAGTATTTCTCAGGTGACATGTACTGGCTGTACGTCATTTATCTAACCTGTTCACCATGACACACTTCCCTGGAGGAGCTCCCTCAGACAGGCTGTGTGGGAGGAGCAGCTGCAAAGTGAAAGTAACAATCCCAGCATGCACTGCAGCAAGCATGTCTAGAGGAGCAGTCACATGACCTCCCCGCCCACCTGTGTTCCCATAGAGACAAGAGCCCCTTAGATAATATCAATAACCCAGTTATCAGTGAATAACTGTTGTACAGACATAGCAATAGAAAGAACGCCCCAGTCCCAACAGTAAAGGAGGGGGGGGTTACCCTTTTCATAAATTTGCTGTGGGGCCCAGTCATTTCTAGTTGTGCCACTGGATGTAAGCCAAAAACAGAATGAGGGAGGGAGTTATCATTTACCTTGTTCCTAAAAAGTGGTGTTAAAAAGTTGCAAACTATTATGTGTTTGCAAATTTTTAACTGCGCTTTTTTTTTTTTTTAAAGGGCGTGACAATGGCAGAGACGGGGCGTGACCAGTCACCCCAACAAATTTATGTTCATTTTCACCAGTTTTCTGACTCAAATGAAGCCAGAAATCTATGGCAGCTCTGAGCGGTCATAGATTTCTGTTTAGGTGCACGGACTGCACAAATCGATCTGCTGACATACAGAGGAGCCTCCTGTCTATCATCATACGACCTGCTCCCAGCTGACAGCCCATCAATCATCTATGAATATATGACTACCCTTCATCTGGGAAAAAAGGGAAAATAAGTGTAGTCAAATAGCTATATATAACGTACAGGGGGTCACACATCACTATATTTAATGTACAGGGGGTCACATATCACTATATATAATGTACAGGAGTTCACACATCTCTATATGTAATGTACAGGGGGTCACACGGCAGTATATATAATGTACAAGAGTTCACACATCACTATATATAATATACAGGGGGTCACATGGCACTATATATAATGTACAGGGGGTCACACATCTTTATATACAGTATAAAGGGGGTCACTGTACAGGGGTTCACAGATCTCTGTATGCAGTGGTGGGGGGTCACACATCAGTATATACAGTGTATGGTGGTGGTGGGGTCAACTATTACTGAATACAGGGGGTCACACATCACTATATACAGTATAAAGTGGTGATCACATATCACTGTATTGGGGGCATGATATATCACTATATACAGTGTGCAGAAAGGAGAGGGCACATATTTACAGATGACATCAGTGACTGCTGCTGATATCAATGACCTCAGCCATACTGACAGCTCAGAAGGGGTTAAAGCTCCTGACCTGTTGGTCTGGCTGGAATAAACATGTCTGTGATAAGATCACATTGCAGAGTGGTCATAGACAGGACAGACACTAGGATTGCTCACACTTTGTTGTCCACAGCACCTTCCTGGCTCTGCTACATCACTCCAGTCAGTGAGGTCCATCACAGCTTCTCCTCAGTCTCTCTTCCTCTTGAAAAGTTTCTTTATTTCAGCTTCTAACAAGCTTCTCTGCTAAGCCCCTTCAGCTCTGTATAGTCAGGAACTTCAGTCACAGTAGAAGGAAACTTCTCTGACACAAGCAGGGTGCCTTTAGGACCCAGGAGCAGCACACTCCTTCCATGGACAAGTGCACCTGCAGGCATGGACGAGCCAGGCAGCTATGAGAGCAGGACTGAGGGGGCATGGCTTCCAATAGCAAGGGAACCAGGCAGATCTGCTGCAGAAGATATATTAGGAAGTTTATTGTCTCCCTGCTTTCTTTAGAGTTTTAATAAGTACTAACAAAGTGTCCAACCCCTTTAATACAAGACACTTACTAATGTATTGTGATTGTCCTTACTGCCCTCTTTGCTGACTTGACAGATTTTTGCATCGCATTATACACTGCTCATTTTCAGAGGTTATGGCTGCGGCACACATACAAGGTTACCGGGACAGGAGCTGCTGCGAATCCATTCCTATGTGCGCTCCCATGGTCCAGACCACCAGTGAGGCTGGAGTTTTTTCTATAATGTGCAAGCATGGTCAACGCTGCTTGATTGCATTTTAGGAAGGTTAGGAAGCAGATTCTCCTCTACTTTCTATGTACAGGGGGTGGCAGCTAGTCTCCACCTACAATGTTTGAGAGAACTGCAAACTAGACATTCAGCATGCACTGCTAAAAAAAATGCCACATACAAATGATATAATGGTTACAAATAGTGTTTTATTTCTTACAGACATTGCACTATTGATTAATGAAAGTTTGTTGAAAGGTTGGGGATGGTTTGAGGCTCAGCTGTACATAAAAATGAGTTGCTGTGACTATTCAACAAATGAAGGTGAGTAGTAGTAGGGGTCCCAGATGCAAAGGCAGATTATGATATGTCTGTTTTGGGAAACTACCCGGGACTTGAGGCTTCTAGGGGGACTATGTGCAAAGTCACACATCAGTAATTATAGCTCCCATTGCCTGCTTTTACCTTTCCTTTATTTTGTTACATGTGCAATCTGCATATATCTGTATGAAAAAAAAACTAATTCCCCCCTGCGTCTAGCAGATATGCGACACACTAGACATGTCTGTAGACCTTCTTCTATCTTTGCCAGAAAGGAACTAAAGAATCTGTGCTGGCTGCGAGGAATGGACAAGACTCTGCTTTTGGTGTGGTGTCCTAGGATGGCTAAAGTCTGGGTGGGTGAAGTCCTCAGTGTAAGGTTGTGTTGTTCCACATTAGAGATGAGCGAATCATTCAAAATTTTATTCGCCGAACATTCGCCAAACTTTTCCTAAGATTTGTGTATTCGACGAATAGATTCGTTGTATTTGCGTACAAAATATAGGTTATTATGTGGCTGTTAGCGAACATTCGCGCACAAATAACGAACGGACAGTTAAAAATGTACGCAACTTCTTAGAAGACTTATGCATGAGCGTACAAATCGCATACGAATCCTCAGCGTGCTATTGTCTAGCAATTATGTAATACGGAGGCACGCACGACGTGAGGCCGCGGCGTGCACTCCTCAGAGGCTGAGCGAATAGTTGAAAATGGCATACAGGCGATCCTCATCATTTAGCTCTGGAGAGCTGAAATACCTGATCCGGCTGATGGACAGAGAGGATTACGATGGTACACACCGCCATCCAAACCAGCATAAGAAGGAGGTGATTCAGCAGGTGATCCAAGGTTTGCGCCATCTTTCCACACCGTGCGGACCCTGGGCCAGATCCAGTGGAAAGGGTCCGATCTGAAATTCGATTGTCCAGAGCGGCTTAATGAGATCCGCGCAGAGATATGGCAGGGTGAGTAACAAAATATTAAAAAATATGTTAAAAAATTAGTGTACTGTATATATACCAGCAGTGAGTGCCAATAATGAAAATAGTATAGAAGGACAACGTGGGCGTGCGTAGTGCGCTGCAGTAATTTTGTTTCATGCTAGGCAACGCCTCTAACTTGACCCAAACAACTTAAAGGGGTATTCTCATCTTAGACAATGGGGGCATATCGCTAGGATATGCCCCCATTGTCTTATAGGTGCGGGTCCAGAACGGAGCGGGGAGCGCTGCGCCTGGAGGACCCCGGGATTCCGGGGGTCCGGCCACCACCAGGCACAGCTCCCTGCTGCACTCATAGAAATGAATGGGAGCGCAGCGTGCAAGCGCGGCCACCGCTCCCATTCATTTCTATGGAGCTGACGGAAGTAGCCGAGCCAGCGCTCGGCTATTTTCGGTGGCCCCATAGAAATGAATGGAGGGTGGCTGCGCATGCGCAGTGCGCCCTCATTCAGTTCAGGGGTTCCGTCCTGGATATAGGTGCGGGGGACCCGAACCTATAAGACAATGGGGGCATATCCTAGCGATATGCCCCCATTGTCTAAAATGAGAATAACCCTTTAAGTGAAGGTATTCTAGTTATTTTTGTTAATGGTGCTGGCTGTTCTCCCTTTTGTGTCAGGCAAATGCACTAGTTTGAAAGAAAGTACCCTTAAATATATACCCCTTCATAGTTAGCGCTTCCTTCTCCTACACACAGACTCAAAGACGTGCCCATGCTGCAGCTACTGTCAGTGGGGGATATCCAAATTATTCCTACCGCACCGTGTTATCGATATTAAGAAACTTATTGCGACGATAACGTTATCTATTGCCATAAATACCTTTTTAGAAGAAAAAAATATGATATGGCCCTCCTCTCACACCCATAATATCTTCATAGTAGTATGTGTTAGTATTAAAAAGAGTCATCATCTAACAATTGTGTACGGTTTTATGTTGCAGAGCACCGTCAATGACGGCGTCACCACCGTCGAGGCAGGACGACCCCTGAAGTACCTGCAGCCTCTAGTAAGTGTAAAACATATTTAATTTATTTTTCATCGAAGCTGCGTGGGAGTGCAGCTGCAGTAACAGCACTAGTGGTTAGGAACGGGATCCTCCAGTCTCAAACTATTCCCATGTAGCTACAACTGTTCATTAGAGTTGAATGTAAGGCTACTTTTACACTAGCGGCAGCCCGGATCCGGCGGGTGAAGGGTCCCTCCGGATCTGTGCTGCCGCAGGTACACGTGTGAGTCCGGAACCGCGCTCCGGCCACTTTCACTGTAATGTAACTGTTGTATTTTCGCTCCGGCTGCCTCTTAGCAGGGTTTAACATGCTGCAGCCGGATCTGCGGCCCGCCCCCATTACAGTGAATGGGGCCAGAGCATGGTTCCAGCCCCACATGTGTACCTGCGGCAGCACGGATCCGGAGGGACCCTTTACCCGCCGGATCCAGGCTGCCGCTAGTGTAGAAGTAGCCTTAGGCCATTATTTAATGATTTTTGACAGCTGCTGCACCACAGAGGAGCCGCTCTCACTGTCCTCCACCCCAGCGAGAGAGGACCCCATCTGCCCCTCCAACACCACCAGCCCAGCTACCAGAGGTAGAAGGTAGGTCAAATAGGGGGGAGTGGCCTGCATCCATGCTGTGAGGACGCACATCTGCGAAGCTCCAAGTATCTCCTCTAATCTATTGCCATCCCAGTGATATCCTGATCCCCCTCGACTCTCATTCTACCAAAAGTGAATAAGAGAGCCCCAAGCGGAACAGTCTATTTGACTGGTACACCCGCGGAGAAAAAAGATAAGAGTGAGGCCTGCTTCACAAGTAACAAACGCGGCCTCGATTTCCGGCCACACCATCCGGGCGCCCACGAACCGCCAAACTCTCCACCCACAGAGGTTAGTCATCGCGGAGGGGCCCTTACAATTGAAGACACTTACCGGCAGGCGTCTGCAGTGTTCCCAGCCCCTAATAGACGATAACCCACAGGCTCAAAGGTCTGAGGTGCCGGGGGCCAGACAACCATCAGCCCGCGAATACTCTGATACGCCCGGTAGGTCGCACCTCACAAACCCCAGCCCAGCACTGAACTGGTAGTTCTAAAGGGCACCTACCCTTTTCCCGACAGTACGGTTTGCCCTGAGGCCCGAAGC
Source organism: Rhinella marina (assembly GCA_900303285.1). NCBI lineage: Eukaryota > Metazoa > Chordata > Amphibia > Anura > Bufonidae > Rhinella > Rhinella marina. Next base: position 41,034 of record ONZH01028007.1, read on the forward strand.
GGTTCTGTTCCATCACTCCGCATGGTGGGTGACGCTGCTGAGGAGCCTTCCAGTTACTGAACATTGTGACACTAGGTCCCCTACAGCCATCCTACGTGGGCTCTCAAGCTCTCTAGGTCGTACTCCAGCTACCCCTCTGTAGTGAATACCCAGCTCCTACCAGCTTCTCTCCTTGGGGTTCTACAGCAATCACTTAGAGGCCTAGCTTCAATTTTTGAGGAATCCGACCCTCACACAGGATTCCAACCTCCTTACTTTTTCTGATAGCTTACTTAAAGGGCCAGTGACCCAATTTTTTCCAGGCCGCGGCAGTGACCGCCATATTCTCCAACAACACAAGCCTCAGCATTATGGTCCAGCTCTAAGACCTCATTTGGCTGCAACAACAGGCCTCTAGATATGAGCAGCAGCTCCTACAAATAGACCTTGCATCACATCTAAATTATACAAGTATCAGAGGGATGGTGAAGATTGGCCCACAAAAAGTCGGAAACGCAACACATAGGAATCCTGGCTGTATTGACTCTTTCCTTCAGAAAAAATGCCAGTCCACCCCAAACAAAAGCAATTTACCAAAAACTACCACTCAATACAGCGCTTTAGAGAAGGATCTACCTGTCTCCCCTATCGAAATGGAGAGTGAAAGTGAGTGTACAGTGGAAGACAAGGGTTTACCAATATCCAGGTCATTTCTAAGTAAAGCACTCTCAAAAGCCCTTGAACCAGTGTTAAGAGAACTACAAGACATCAAACAAGATGTAAAGTCCATTGGAGGTAGAGTGGAACAACTAGAATCCACTCAAGCCCAGCTAATTTCATATTCTGATGCAGCAACCTCCTCCTTCAGCTCCTGCCAGTTTCATCTGAAGAAAATGGTTAACTGGCTTGAAGACCAGGAAAATAGAGCTCGTCGCAATAACCTCCGCATCAAGGGCATACCCGAATCTATACCACCAGAGTCACTTAGTGACACCCTGAAAAGAATCTTCTCAGCAGTTCTGGCGACAATTACCCATTAGAGATCTCAATTGAAAGAGCCCATAGAGCCCTAAGGGCAAAGCCGAAACCTTCTGAACCACCCCGGGAGGTGATCTGCCGGCTATTTAATTCTCGAGTCAGAGATGATGTCCTCCGCTTGGCTCGCTCTAGCTCCCCAATATCAGTGGAGGATTCGACAGTCTCAATCTATCAGGACCTCGCAAGGGTTACCTTATCAAAAAGAAATGTTTTACGACCATTTACAGAAATACTTAGACACCGCAACATTCAATATAGATGGTTGTTCCCCTTTGGCCTCACATTCTCCATTGAAGGGAAAAGATACATTCTACGGGACCATGCTGAACTTCCAGATATACTCCAAGCCTTGAAGATTGAAGACATTGACATCCCAGATTGGAATCCCATCCAGGATCTTACATCTCTACCATCGATTTCACCCCCTAGACCATGGGAGGTGGTGGGCGGAGATAAAAGAACCAAGCATCGCAGGAAGCAAGAGAAACTCACACCCCGTGGTATAGACATTGACTCAACTTGAAAGTCTCTCCTCGGATGTGAAAAGACACACCTCAAGGCCCCATCTCACGAGTTGAAGATAGACTTCTCCACTGACAACTAGCTAAGTTGAATTCTTT